>JAKUCV010000196.1:23620-34946 GCA_028386065.3 Turnera subulata | reverse complement strand
CGTAAGCTTAACATAGATAGTGAAATCTTCAAGTGAGACTTGAAGGGCTGGATTAGCCACACTAGTAGAGTGTGTGTGAACCAGGATAAATCTCGTGTGTCCTTCATTCTTTTAATTCCGCATTCAATTCCTGCTTATTTCGTTTTTATTCGATTATCGCTATTCACCCCCCCTCTAGCGAAGGGATATTGCACTAACATTTCCAACTCAAATTTTATTTTATTTTCGATCTGAAACTCAAATTTTTATTGACCAACACTATTTGGATGTTACTGATATGTAGATTAATTAATTAAAAATTTTGGGTATTTATTTGCTCTTGTACTAATTTATGTTTTTGGATGTCTTAAATACTTGAGTATTTGTTATATAACATAGAAAAAAAGACAATTTTTTTTTGTACACTTCAGCTTTAGTACTTTTCTAGTTTTACTTAATCTTACAAAAGACAATCCAAAACTTATTACAATACTTAACTAATTTTATAACGTGACAACAAAACTGTTTTGTACTATGGAAAACATATATTTTTTTTTTTATATATGATCCTAATCCTTATTTAATAGCTAACCAACTCATATTTATAATTGGAAACATAAATCATAAAGTCAGGGAATTGTCACTCTTATAAACCAACCTTCCTTGAGGGTGAAGCCTCTCCAAGCTGCTCTCATAACCCTAACTCAGTGTCCTCGTGGAGTAACCAGTGGGTTCACTCCATTGACGAAAACGACTCCCCATCCTTTCAGAAGGCAGTTGACAGAAAAGTATGGGCGATTCTGCAAAATATGGAGGTCAAAGAGAAGAAGAAGGTTAAGTTCTTGTTGTCACAGACATACAAATAGATATCATAACTCAATTATAGCAACCATAGAAAATAAACCACAAATCAACTTTACAGCAGCTCAGGTAGAATCTGCTCTGCAGCAACAGAAAATTCACCGAGCTTAAACACGCACCTATAGGCAGAACCGACCTCGATCCTCAACATCAAAGTTGTAGCCCTGCCTCGTATCTTTCCATAGCCACCAAGAACACTCAAATACAAAGTCTGTAGCTCCAGATATGGCTCAGACACCAACAAGGGTTCCTGCAGCAGGTCTGCTGCAGAACAGTGAACTTTGAGAGTGCATAACTCTCTCCGTTCAGCTCTAAAATCCACCAAAACGGTGCCCAATTAAGACTATAGAAGTTAGATAACTCTGGAATTTAGTTTCACTCAATTCCAACCGGTGGTTTGGCCGGAATCCTCATTTTAGTGGCCAGGGGTCTGTCTGGCCGAGAGCAGAACCCCCTTTGGCTCACTCTCCTCTTTCTCTCTTTCACCCTTTATCTTCTCTCTTTCCCCTCTCAAGGCTCAGGACGAATTGGTCTGATAAGTGAGAGGGAGAGGTGCTTATTTCACCTCTTAAGGCCTGCTCAATTAGGTGATTCATCACCCCACTTGCCACCAACACACACCTAGGTGCCACTTGCACCTAAATTGCCACCTCGTGCTTATTTTCCATCCAATTGGTTTGTGGCAACCAACCTGCTAGCTTGCACACCCAAACCACCAGAAGCTTATTCCCGAGCCACACGTCTCATTCTGATTGGTCGGTTTGGCCAATTACGTATCTACCCTCATCGAGCCCAATTGTGCACCGACGGGCACACCATTGCCCCGGTTGTACACTATTTCGCACCAAATTGAGCCAACCGATATCTCCATTGGCCAATCGTGCCTCTAATGAATCTATTACACCAAGTAATCACATTCCTAATGTTTCCCATCATTTACCGACCATTAGGATAAATCGAGCACTCGGGACACCAAACTAGGCCAACCCGTGCCTTCGGATCACTACGAACCCACTTGTGTGCACTAGGCCAAGCCTATGCTCACCATTACTCTCAATCCAACACCAGCACATGTTACCGAGCCTAAACCCATACTAATGTGCACACCAACACTATTAACATTACCCACTTTCTCTCGAATACCCGATCCAACCTACACGAACGTGCCTGAAGGACAAGCTACACCCGACTCTCTTCATGTAAATACTTCTCTATATTCTAAGGTATACCTGGGGTATCACACTTGTCGTCCAAAGGCAGTATTCTATCTTTTCCAGAAAAGTCTTGACTTTTTTGAGGACGCAGACTTCCAGAGGTGTAATAATCGACTCATGTCCGAAGCAACTGCTGAGTCTTTTGTTCCTCTGTCTTTTACATCCATGGAAGTCCAGGAAACCAACAGGATTGGGGATATCGTTTGATGGGATAGGAGTAAAAATAAAAGTGAAACATAGCAGTTGATTGGAAATATGGTGGAGAATGAAGCATACGAATGGGTGCAATCTCGTACAGTTTAGTAAGTTTTGTGGCTTGAAAAGTGTATCTGTTTAAACTGAATGTTTAGTTTAATATCATGGAACATTAGGGGAATTTGTTCCTCCAAAAAGCAGAATCAAATACGTAGTTTAGTCACTCAAAATCAAGCTCACCTCATCTTTCTTAGTGAAACCAATTGCACAAACATCAACCTCCCCTTTTGTCACAAACTGTGGGGACATGGGAACATTGAGTATAAGTCAGTAGATGCTAGGGGGCTAGCCGGCAGTATGTTGATGGTTTGGGATTTGAATGTCTTCAGGCTCAATCGAGCTACCTCGTCAGATTCTTGGATCATCATTGAAGGAGATTTCCTGCAACTTGATATGCAGGGAACAATCTGTGGGGTGTACGGCAGTTCACAACTGATGGACAGAATCAGCATGTTCGACGAGCTTCTCAGTCTTAAGTCGACTTTTTCTGCACCATGGTTAATGTTTGGCGACTTTAACGAAACCATAGAGGCATCGGACAGAAAAAGTAGGAGGATTTGTTTGAGAGGTGCTGACGCCTTCCGGAATTTTATTAGCGACATGGAACTGATTGAATTTAGTCTGAGAGATCGTCTTTTCACGTGGGGAAATTTCAGGGCTGCAAGCCGAATCGATCGGATTTTTGCTCAAGGAGACTGGCATATTATGTCTCCACTCTTTACAATGAGGTCTGGTAGCAAACTTAGCTCCGATCACTGCCCTCTCTTCCTTGCCCAAGAAACTTCGAATTGGGGGCAAAGACCGTTTCGTTTTATCAATGCTTGGTGGGATCACAAGAATTTCATGGAAACCATTACGGGTATGTGGACCGAAGCTTGTTGCGAGTACCCTGGGAAGTCCAAATTCTTGAAGAAACTTAGTGTCCTCAGGAGACTTTTATCTAGGTGGAACAAGGAGGTGTTTGGGGATGTGAATTCCAAATTGGAGACTCTTCAACAGGAGATTGATGCCTTAGACTTGGCAGCCGAGAGCAGGGATTTATCAATGCTGGAAATTAATAAATGTCGAGATTTGAAGATGGAGTTGGAGCAAATATCAAAATAGTCTGAGACCATTTGGAGACAAAAATCCAGGATCAACTGGTGCAAGCTTGGTGATCGCAACACAAAACTGTTTCACATATTTGCTTGCAATCGTGGAAGAAAAAACAGAATTGATAAAATCTTAGTGAATGGAGTGGAAGTTGGAGAACTAGACTCTGTTAAGTCAGAGGTTCGTGAGTTTTTCTCCAAATTGGATTCCTCTAATACTAACAGAAGGCCTTCCATTGGATCAATTAAATTCAAAACACTTCCACCTGAGGAAATTGCCGATTTGGAGAAGCCCTTCTCCATGGAAGAACTGAAAAGTGCAGTTTGGAGTTGTGATAATTCTAAGGCACCAGGACCAGACGGGTTTAATTTTTCATTTTACAAAAAAATGCTGGGAGTTGGTTAAACAAGACGTGTATGACATGGCCTTGCATTTCCATGCTACCGCAAAACTACCCAAAGGCGCCAACTGTGCATACATCACTTTAATTGCTAAGAAGCAGGATGCAGTTTCTTTAGATGAATATAGGCCCATAACTCTTGTTGGTGGTCTATATAAAATTATTTCCAAAGTACTAGCTCAAAGACTAAAGAAAGTGTTGCCAATCCTGATTGGTCCACAACAATCAGGATTTATGGAGGGTAGGAGCATCTTTGATAGCACTTTTATTGCAAATGAGGTGGTGCACTCATTGAAGAAAAACAAGGAAACGACTGCAGTCTGGAAACTTGATTTCAAGAAAGCATATGATTTTGTGGATTGACAGTATTTGATGCAGGTGCTGACTGCTATGGGCTTTGGAAACAGATGGCAAAATTGGATTTCTGAATGTCTTTCTTCCTTGCAGCTTGCAGTTTTAGTGAATGGATCACCCTCCCGAGAATTTTCCATGCACAGAGGCCTTAAACAAGGGGACCCATTGTCCCCCTTCCTGTTCAATTTGGCTGCTGAAGGTCTCCCATGCATTCTATCCAGTGCAATTGATCATAGTCTCATTAAAGGGGTGAAATTACATAATGTATCTGTATCCATCTTACAATACGCTGACGATACAATTTATTCTCACCAGCTGATTTAGATTGCCTCTTAAATCTAAAAAGATGTCTTAGAATTTTCGAAGCTCTTTCTGGCCTGTGTATTAATTTCCATAAGAGCAGTTTTATTGGGGTTGGGATGCCGCAAAGACAGGTGAAAGAACTTGCTGGGTTGCTGCACAGTAGAGTTGAAACCCTCCCTTTTAGATATCTTGGACTCCCCTTGGGAGCCAATATGAGGCGGATAGCGTCATGGCAGCCTATTATAGACAAGTTTCACAGTAAACTCAAGTCGTGGAAGGGACGATTTCTTTCATTAGGAGGAAGGGCAACTCTGATCAAGGCAGTGTTGAGCGGTCTTCCTCTATATTACATGTCTATGTTCCAGTTACCTGTTGCGGTAGCCAAAAAAATGGTATCTATCCAGCGAAACTTCTTTTGGGGAGGGTTGGATGACAAAAGAAGGCTTGCTTAATAGCTTGGAAGACCATATCTGTTCCTAAAGAGTTTGGTGGTGTTGGAATTGTGGATTTACAAATCATGAACCAGTGCCTTCTTTATAAGTGGCTGTGGAGTTTCACAACTCCTGGGGAAAAGACGTGGATAACTCTCATAAAAAATAAGTGTGGTAACACTTCAACCATCCTCACTCCCACCTTTTCCTTACAGAACGCGTCCACCACTTGGCGTGATGTGGTTCAAGCTGGGAGCAGTGAGAGTCAGTCCACTGTACCTCTGTCAAGAGGTTCTTGCATCAGAATTGGAAATGGGGAGAATACTCGCTTTTGGGAAGATGATTGATTCTGGATTGGTATCCTGAATTTTTTTTTTTTCCAAGACTCTACTCTATTACTACTTGTAAAGAGATGGCTATTTGGGATTGTTTGTCACAGGCCCAATCGTTGCCTCGCTGGCGTACTTCATGGCGTCGGCCCCTAAGGGACTGGGAATTACTGGAAGTCGACGAGATTACCACCATTATTTCAAATGTTCCACTACAATCTATGCAACATGATCAAAGAATTTGGCCTACTGGTCCTAGCACAGATTATAGTGTCAAATCTGGAAGGAATTTCATTTATTCACAGATTCACAGCATGCCTCTGAAGCCTTTTATTTGGTTTTCCATAACTCCCTTCAAAGTTGAGTGCTGGTTATGGCTTGCTATCAACCAGGGTTTCCCTACCAAGGGTGTTCTTAGATATAGAGGTATCATTTCTCTTTCTGACTCCATATGCAGTTTGTGCCAAACCTCTCTTGAATCCAGGGATCACCTCTTCTTGTCTTGCCCTTTTGCATGGAAAATATGGGGAAGGTTATGCTCCTGGTGGGGAGTACAGTGGTGCATACCAGCCCATTTGGAAGATTTTTTATTACAGTGGACATACTTATCACCATTTTAGTGCAGCCGCACCTCTTGGCATATCATTGGCTTGGCTGCACTTAGATCTATTTGGTTTGAACGAAACCATAGAATTTTTGATAACACATCATGCGATACAGACAGTCTAATGGACTTGATCCTAGTCCATGCCACTCTCTGGATCAAGGCCCTCCAACACCATTTTCCATACAGTGCTTCTTTTGTTATGTCTAATGCTGAGTCAGTTCGCAGTTGGACCGGACTAAGGAGAAACTCCAAGAAACTTCAACCACGCTGATCAAGTGCCAGATTTGTAGTTCATACATACTTCTCATGTAGTGTCTTATATGTATAGCTTCATGTGTGTGTGATGGCACGTTATTGCATCGCTCCAGCGTTTGTATCTTTTCTTTTGTATTTTGATTACTGGAATTAATAAAATTTTCGTTAGCATCAAAAAAAAAAATCATAAAGTCAGGGAATTGTCATTCTTATGTTCTTTCCATCAAATGAAGATGTTTACCACTTGGATAGCAAAGAAAACCTCATTGTGCTAGATGATGGCAATCAATTTTTATTTCTTTTTTGGGTTCATCAATCTGTAAAAGTTGTCTTTAATTTACTCTAGTTTCAAAAAATTCTATAGATTAAATTAAGCTGAAAGAGGCTTTATATAGAGGGATGAATTAAAGGAATATTTTTGAAAGACTTTAAAAAGGAGATGACTTTGAACCATTTTGAGAGTTGCATGCCACTCCAATAGCACTTGAAGATGTGGATAAACAACTTGATAGAGCATAAAGTTTCTGATGTAGAAGCGTTTGCAAAACTCCAATATAACATTATTCAATAACATTAATTTTATTCCCAGATTTGTCACATTATTACCTCCGCGTAAGAGAAGTTTTACATGTTTTAGATTCTTGTTGATCGCTTAGTAGTTAGTACTGCAAGAAATTCGAGTTGAAATGAAAATACCAACAAGAGAAACCATTCCTGATGCTCGGATTAAAATAGGAAACGTTAAAGGATGGTATGGAATATAAAGTACACAAGAAAAATTAAGCAATCAATTAGAGAGTACCAATATGAGTATTGATATAAACTTGCAATATTATATGTACAATCCACATATACAGAGGTTCAAAATTGGGATTGGATAGTTGATAGAAAGTGGTGGGACTAGTGGTTAAGAATATTGAGGAGGGAGACTTTAGTTTTGAGCAATCTCCTATAGACACACTCCAGCTCCTCCTCTACTTCCTGGATGCTGGACTCTAATGACTGCAGTCCTTTTAATGCATTCTGCACTTGTTCAGGACTGATTTCTTTGCTTGATTTCAGGGCAAGCAATTCAGCGTCCATGTTTACAACTTGGCAGGCATCCACTTCTCCTTGAGGTGAAACTCGTTTGGGCTTGGAGTGCAGTAATCTTGAAACGATAGACCAACCTCCTTGCCTTGATTTTTCCATTGATGGAGAAACTGAAGACAAGATTGATGCAAACACTGAAGCGCATACTTGTTCGACCTCTTTTAGCATACTAGAAATAGCCGATGAGGAAGAGTCTAAGGCGTTGTTCTTCTCCATTGCTTTCAAATTTCTCAAGATCTTGACAATTGCTTGCCTCAGGTTTTTTCCACTGACCCTGTAGGCTTCAATATCAACGGATAAGCAAGATTCTCCTCTTTTTCTACGAAGAGATGATTGAAGCTCCTTCAAGTTGTCCCTGAGTTGTGAAAATATATCTCTGGTGGAACTGCAGGCATCCAACAACTGCAGTGATCCATCCAACAAGCAATCCATGGATTCGTTTGGGAGAGCTTGGCGAGAGATGGGCAGCTGAAGCAAAGCATCAATGGCATCCAACAAATCTTTCAGGCCACCAAGTCTATGGGAGGCAGAAGAGGATGTTGCTTGCGATGATCTTAGCCTGTCGAGTTGTGCCTCAACATCTACAGTAAGTGGATGAGATCTTGAAGGCAAGCTGGTTGAACGAACGTGTCAGGCAGCCTTGGTGCTCATCTTCTCTGTTAATTAATCGAAGAAGAAAGCTTTGTTTCCAATGCAAATGACTAAATGTCCTCGGGAGCAATTGTTGAATGGCAAGGCCTCCTATCCCTCTTATATATGTGTGGACAACCATTGACAGTTGCCAATTGGAACCTTTTCTTCCAGACTTGCATATGTTTTCCGACAACCCCGATTTTATCTCATCATGTCTTGAAACGAACAGATCATCGCATGATTTATAAGCCATTCAAATCTCCATTTGCTAGCCACCAATATTAATTATTTTGCGAAGATAGACATAGAATAATAATCATCATTATTATCTCTAGTCTGACAGAATTGTTTCCCATTTCAGTGGCATGACAGTAAAAAAATAAAAGATTGCCATCTTCAATATATCGATATGTGGGTGCATATGAAATGAAACAAAATGCAGATGCACACATGTAGATCGAAATCACGTCTTCAGGCATCTTTTTTTAATCTTCCAGCCGAAGGCATCATGTGGCCCATCGACAATTCCGGCTTACAGTCATGGTTTCAGGGGACCAGAGGAATCTCGAGAGCCTTGGTTGCATCTAGAACCGAAATATATATGCACGTACGCGTTTGTTAATAAACTTCACATTTATTTATGGGTATTGAAACAAATTGGTGGGGTTTCATAAAGCTAGATCCACCAACATAGCATTCGTGTGTACATTAGTTTTATGCATTAGTTTGGAAATATGTCATGCTAGTGAAGAGCAGCCTGCAAATGTTTCGGGAAACATCACCTGCGGAGCAAAATTTCACATTCTACTGAGAGAGGCTCCTCCTTCTCTCTAGTTTTTCTCTTCTTCAAAATTCAAAATGGGGGTTGCTCGATGGTTCCTTCACCATCCATGGTGAACTCCCCACTTCTCTAGTTCATCTTCTTACTCTTTTAGTATTGTTGTGTAGATCTAGTACCCTTATATGGGAATAAAAGTTGTTCTCATTGTGAGAGTTGTTCTCCTTGTGAGAGTGTTTCTCCTTGTGAGAGTATTTTGTTCTTCCCATGGGCAAGGTCAAGCTTTCCGGTAAGCAAGTCACGGATGGGAGAATCTTGTCCTCGTGTTGGTGATTTACTTCGAGTGGGAGGCGAGGCGAAGCATTATGGTGAAGTTTTAGTATACGGGTGGGAGTTCTCACGTCTCTTTCATCCCGTTGTTAATGTCTTCTTTGGGTGGTTTCCCTCTGCAAGAGCCGTTAGTTTTGATTCAAGAGTGCCGTTGGGTTCGGCCTATGGGAACGACTTTTCTTTCCAAAAGTTGTTTAGATTGTGTATCCTGTCATCTACAGGACCCTTCTTCGTGAAGAACGCTTTCTTACTTCCCCGAAAACCCGTGGCTTTTTGGGCCACACTCAAATCTTCTAAGTCCTTGCAGATTAGCTCCACGGAAGACCGGTATCAGTATTTACTTCGGTTTGTTAGATTGTTTAGTCTCTCCAATATGTTCACTGTGTTATGTTCTTCTTATTTGAATATTTGTAATTTTCTTGGAGTCCTAGAGTTACCAACTCTAGCATCTATCCAAGTGTATTTTATGTTATAATTAATGATATTTAACTTTCGACAAAAAAGAAAATGTTTCGGGAAACAACTGTGACCTTCATTGAATAGACAATTGAGTCACAATTATATACATAGAGCGATTTTCTCGAGGTCTCTTAGCTCCATATAATGAATAGCCTAATTATGGCTTTTTTTTTTGAATAATCATTAGATTCTTGCAAAACCTGGAATTAGTTTGCCTTTAGGACCTAGAGACATTAATGAAGATTATCTTATTGGTGTCACGCTTTCAAAAGGAATGACGAGGAAAAGCGGAGGGTGAAGAAATTCATTTGATGACAGAAAATGGAATAAGTTTTTATGCCAATAAAAATCCTATATATAATAGTTGGAATAGCAGAAACTTTTGAACAACTTCTCTACGATTCAATCGGACATCATTGAAGTGGTCTGGAGATACTTTCTGCTTGGCTGAAAGGAGATGGCAACAGTTATTGGAACTTCTAAAGCTGATGGTCATGTTTGATCTATTAGATTATCCTCATGATCTCATCCTCTAAGTCAGCATTGAAGAGCATATATATGTCCAGGTAGAGAACGTCACAAAAGTTGACAGAACACACGAGAGTGTGTTCCTTGCATTGTTTCAGTTGCCACTCACCCAACTGAAACGGTCTTCGTATAAAGAATGGCCACATGCGAGTGTCCACACTATGATCAGTACACAGAACAAAGCCTAGCTGTGATACTGATCCCGGGCATACTATGCAATGTAGGGCAAGATGTTAGCTAGGCATGAAAAGCCTAGCTGTGATACCGGGCAGTATTGACCATCCAGATCTTATGACCGACTGTCCACACTATGATCAGTACACAGAACAATGACCATCTAAGCTGCTAACACCGGTCATGACCATTCCATGATCAATGTATTGATGCAAATTACCTAGACAAGCTTGGATATGGCAAGCTTATCTTCAGAGGCATCAAAGAGGAGCATCGATCTCACAAGAACTTCAAGAAGAGTTGGATATCAAAGCGAAGGACACGAAGAACGCGTGCAGAAATTCCTGGACCGTGCAGTATCGGGAATAAATTCATATCTCGAGCTCTAAAACTCGGATTGCTGCGATCGTGGACTCTCTGGAACGACAAGACGAAGATCTACAACTTTTATATTGAGCCAAGAAGCTGAATCGGCCGTTTGCCTTTACTAAAATGAGCTTGAAGCCGACAGACAGATTCTGTCCAGAAAATTCGGTTTAGTTTTTATTATTTGGGCTAAAGTGTTTTTAGTTGGTTTTATTATTTGCTGGGTTTGTAATTTCGTCTTGGACTATTGGTGGGCTTTAGTTCAGTTATTTGGTTTTTAATTGTATGGTTTTAATTAGTGTCCAATTTTGTGGGCTCAATTAAAAACCAGGTCCAAACTAGGGTTAGGGTTTCGGCAGCCTAGTCTATTAGGGTTAGGGGTTTCGGTTTCTTTTCACTAGAGGGGTGGCCGGCCTAGGGGGGTATAAATAGTGTCTTTTAACGTTTTTGCAAGGGTTAGACATTCTGAAAATAAAAATTATGGCTTTCTCTTTGAGAAATTTCTTTCTGTTTGAGTGATTCAAACAAAACCCTAGGGTGCTGATTCTCAAGGAAAACCTTGTGTGCTGATTCACTAGGTTTATTATAGGGATTAGATTTACATATCAGATTGCAAATCTGTGAGGCGTGAATTCTAACTCCTTTGGTGTTGTTTTCTGATTTCTTGCTGATTGGGAACAGGTGACAACATCTCCTTTTGGTGATTCTCAATTCCTTAATTCGTTTTCATGCTGACTTGAGGAGGAATAAGGAGTGGTGGATTGCTTAGTTTGATTGAGATTGAGGTCGGGACCACAATCTGATTCAGTAGGAATTCTGGTGCTGATTCTAGGGTTCCTGCCGTATCATCTTTTGGTAGCGGAGCAGGTTTCAATCAATCATATCC
>JAKUCV010000196.1:0-22416 GCA_028386065.3 Turnera subulata | reverse complement strand
GATTACAATGCCTAAATTGGACATCGTGATGAGTAATTTAGATGCTTGTTTCATTGATTATCATCCATATACATTACTTGTTATGCATGCTTCGAAGTTAATCTTTAGGGATGAACAAAAGAGTGCTAATTACTTGTTGCTTGATCCGGGAGGAGAAGCTAGGCGCGACAAGCTTGATCCTCTACACATAACCTTTGATTCACAAGGTGAGTATAGTGTTCATGCTATATTCGATATTACTGAAATTCCTCCTATTGATTTCGTAGGCATCGATTCGAGGACGAATCGCTTTGAGGAGGGAGGGAATGATGCAAATTACCTAGACAAGCTTGGATATGGCAAGTTTATCTTCATAAGCATCAAAGAGGAGCATCGATCTCACAAGAATTTCAAGAAGAGTTGGATATCAAAGCGAAGGACGCGAAGAACGCGTGCAGAAATTCCTGGACCGTGCAGTATCGGAAATAAATTCATATCTCGAGCTCTAAAACTCGGATTGCTGCAATCTTGGACTCTCTGGAACGACAAGACGAAGATCTACAACTTTTATATTGAGCCAAGAAGCTGAATCGGCCGTTTGCCTTTACTAAAATGAGCTTGAAGCCGACAGACAGATTCTGTCCAGAAAATTCGGTTTAGTTTTTATTATTTGGGCTAAAGTGTTTTTAGTTGGTTTTATTATTTGCTAGGCATGAGAGGTATGAATTTATTCCCGAAATCGGTTGCTGCATTAGCGTAGGGACTTATTATCTAAATCGGTTGGATATCAAAGCGAAGGACGCGAAGAGTTGCTGCATTAGCGTAGGGACTTATTATCTATCTTTACCGAGTGGTTTGGTTTTGGAACTTGATGATTGCTATTATGTACCTACTATAAGCAAGAATTTGATTTCTGTTTCTTGTCTGGACAAGAAGGATTTCTCATTTATAATAAAGAACAACTGTTGTTCTATTTATTTGAATGATATTTATTATGGTGGTGCATATTTAAGCAATGGTTTGTATGTTCTAAACCGAGAAACTGCAATCTATAACATTAATTCGAAGAAGGTTAAATTGAATGATTCAAATACAACCTATCTCTAGCATTGTCGTTTGGACCATATAAACGAGACTCGTATTTCTAAACTCCACAAGGATGGACTTTTAGAATCATTTGATTTTGAATCATTTGAGACATGTGAGTCATGTTTATTGGGCAAAATGACGAAGTCTTCTTTTGCTGGTAAAGGTGAAAGAGCTTTAGACTTGTTAGGCCTAATACATTCTGATGTATATGGACCTATGTCTACACAGGCTAGAGGTAGTTTTTAGTACTTTATTACTTTTACTGATGATTATAGTAGATATGGCTATGTGTATCTTATGGAGCATAAGTCAGAATCCTTTGAAAAGTTCAAGGAATTCAAGAATGAAGTACAAAATCAACTCGGCAAGAGTATTAAAATGCTTCGATCTGATCGAGGAGGTGAATACTTAGACCGAGAATTTCTTGATCATCTAAAGGAATGTGGTATAGTATCACAACTTACTCCACTGCGTACACCTCAATGTAATGATGTATCCAAAAGGAGAAATAGAACTCGGTTATACATGGTTCGTTCTATGATGAGTCAAGCTGACCTACCTTCTTCATTTTGGGGACATGCTTTATTGACAGCTGCTTTTACACTTAACCGTGTTCCATCTAAATCGGTTGAAAAGACACAATATGAGATGTGGACTGGGAAACATCCCAGTTTGTCTTTCATGAAGATTTGGGGTTGTGAGGCTTTCGTAAGACGACAAACATCAGACAAACTCGGCCCTAAATCAGACAAGTGCCTATTTGTTGGATATCCTAAAGAAACTAAAGGATATTATTTCTATAATCCCACGGAGCAAAAAGTGTTTGTCGCTCGTACTGCTATTTTTCTAGAAAGAGAATTTATTTTTCGAAAGATCAGTGGGAGAAAAATAGAACTCGAAGAAGTTCGAGCACAACGAGATGATATTGTGTTGGAACAAGGACAGGAACCACAAGATGATACTGTGTTGTGGGTCGGTGGGTCCCACATGATGATGTAGCAGAATGATATGGTGACACGTGTCACCGACGGCCGTCCGGTGGCCGGAAGTACCAAAAACCATATTTTTGGGTAGTACGAGGACCAAAATCAATAAAAAATCGGTACAGGGCTGACATTTCAAAATCGAGGAGAGTACATGGACCAAAAATCCACTTGTTCCAAATTAAGACTAGCGTATGTTGAAAACTATATGAGATATGAGTTCTACATACGGGTACAAGTTAGAGACTTGTGGACTGGATTGACCCGATATAAGAATACTGCATGAACTCATGTTGTCATTAGTGATTCTTATATGTACTATCCTTAGACCTGAGATCATCAAGGTTCCCAACACGTGAGTCATATACTTTGATATTGCTCTTGGTTATTCGTAACTGAGTAGACCTAAGAGTAATCATTAGGTATATGATATAATGTGTAGTGGGTTTTGTATGATCAAGATGGAATTCGTCCAACCCATATAATGGGAATATTATCAGTTGGGCCCTTTGATAGAGTTGAACAGTAAATGCATGGCCATGCTCGGATTAAGTGATATGGGGATATCATTTGTATCTGTTTTGCGCAGTTAACTCGGGGATCAAGAAACCTTGGATTAAACATATACGAGAATGACATATTCCATGTCTCGTGTTTGATCTTGATGATGGGACGAAAGGATAATGACATTTTTTCGAGGCATAATGAATCGGTACTGATCTTGTCGTTTGGGTAGCAATGGTGTGTTGCTAGACACCGCTCATTGTTTATAATTGTGAATGAGAGTTTACAATTATTGCCAAACGTCATAAGTGCCTACAGGGTCACACACTTAGAACTGTTGATTCGAGCTAGTAGTTGGACCTTGGTTGGACCATGGTTCGACCAGGGAATTGAGCCAGTGGGTGGACTATGGTTGGAACTTTTATTTTATGCTAAACGATATTCTTATTTATTAACAAAGACTATACAGGGATACAAAAATGCACGCCATGCCAGGCATGCAAGACATAATCACAAGATTACCCTATTATAGGAAAAGAGGAGCCACACAGGGAACAAGAAAAACTACAAGAATACATCTGAGGGGTTGCCAACAGAGACAGATTACGCTTGGGTCCTCTCAAAGACCTGACAGCTTGAGAACTGGAAATCACCATGGAATCACTATAAGGAAAATCAACATCAAAGGACTTAATCCATACAGACATATGCACAAGGACCATATCAACCACTCTGTCAACATCGGCCGCCATGTTTTGGAAAGTACGTCTGTTCCTTTCAAGCCATATCCCCCATAGAGCACCAATGCCAATGAGGTACTAGGCTAATCGGCAATAAGAATCCGTGGACAAAAATGGCCACTGAAGCACAAAATCCTCCAAACGAGCCGGAGCACACCATTCCACACCCCACCACCTACAAAGTTTGCACCATACTTTCCACGAAAAAGGGCAGGTTAGGAGCAAATGATCCCTGGTTTCGAGATTAGCATTACACAGACTACAAATGGAGTTAGCTAGCGTGATTGTACATCTTTAGTCGGTATCCCATTATTCAAAGCTAGCCACAACCAGCACTCGAACTTGAAGGGTGACAAGGCGAACCAAATATAAGGTTTGGTTCTCTCAGGCCCAAGGCAAGAGTAAATAAACATCCTACCCGATTTAACAGTATAAGAGCCATTACAATCATTATTCCAAACTCTAGAATCCAAACAGGAAGGTTGCAGTGATATACCCAATGTAATTGACTTGATTTCATCCAAAGTATGCAGCTCCCAAACACGAAGAGGGCGCCTCCAAGATATAGCCCATCTAGGACATTGATCGACTATGGTTAGACAATGCTTTACAGACGCATTCTGACACAAAGACAAGGAGAATAGGCGAGGGAATGTGTCCTTCAGAGAACCACGACCGGTCCAATCATCGAGCCAGAAAGAGACTGTATTGCCTGACCCCCAACGAATACTAGAACCTCGAAAAAGAGAAACACCGGACTGGCTATTTGAAGAGCCAGCTTGAACAATATCTCTCCAAGTTAGGGAGCATCTCTGTAAGGGAAAAACTAGACAGAGATTGGAAGCTTGTACATCATACTTTCGTGAAATCAACTCCTTCCACACTCCAGCCTCACTTGAGTAAAACTTCCACACCCATTTAAACAAGAGGCACTGATTCATAACATTAAGGTCTATTATGCCCATCCCACCACGTTCCTTTGGAATACTAATTTTTCTCCAAGCCACTAGACATGCTTTATTAGACTTTTCCAGGCCACTCCAAAAAAACAACGGATGAAAACTGTCAACTTCTTAGACACAGTTACAGGAAGTTTAAATATTGACATGAAATAAACTGGAAGCCCACTAAGAATCGACTTAATAAGAGTAACCCTCCCACCAATTGACAAAAACTTACCCTTCCAGCTCTTTAATCTCTTCTCCACTTTCTTTATTATAGGACTTCATGCTGCCACTGTCTTCATTTTGGCATCTAAAGGAAAACCAAGATAATAAAATGGAAAATTTTCCACCCTACTATGTAATCTCCCAGTTAGTTCCTCTGTCTCACGTTGGCGGATGCCAATCCCCAGAAAGCTACTCTTAAAAAAATAAATGTGCAACCCAGACAAGGCCTCAAAGATTCTAAGGCACCGCTTCAAATTTAACAAGGAAGGCAGTTTTGCTGGAGAGAATAATATTGTATCATCTGCGTACTGTAACACCGAAACAGAATAGTTATGCACCTCGATCAGCTCAATCAGACCCAGTGATGAAGCCTTGGATATGATGGAAGCCAAACCCTCAGCAGCCAAGTTGAAAAGAAAGGGTGAAAGAAGGTCACCTTGTTTAAGGCCCTTAGACATGTGAAACTCATCTGCTAGAGATCCATTGATTAAAACAGACAATTTTGAGGAGGAAAGACATTCATGTATCCAGTTCCTAAACTTTTGCCCAAATCCCATAGCCCTCAAAACTTGCATCAGATAACCCCAATCAACAGAGTCATATGCCTTCTTGAAGTCCAATTTCCACCAAACAGACTTGGTCTTTTTCGACCTGAGTGAGTGGACTACTTCATTTGCAAATAAAGCACTATCCATTATACATCTCCCTTCAATGAAAGCTGTTTGTTGCAAACCCACCAAACTCGACATCACCTTTTTCAATCTCGTGGCCAAAAGCTTGGAGACAATCGTGTACAGGCCACTAACCAATGTGATAGGTCTAAAATCATCAAGGGACGTTGCTCCAACCTTCTTGGCAATAAGAGAAATATATCCAGTATTTGCTCCTTTAGGGAGGCATGCCATCTCTGAGAAGTGAACCACCATATCCTGGATATCGAATTTTAACAGTTCCCAACATTTTTTGTAGAAAGAAAAACTAAAACCGTCAGGCCCAAGGGCCTTAGAGCTTTCACAATTCCAAACAGCTTCTTTAATTTCTTCCATCGTGAACGGTCTTTCAAGCTCCACAGCTTCCTCACAACATAATTTTTTAAATTCCAAAGCACCAATTCTTGGGCTAGATACGTCACCAGCAAAATACAAGCTTGAGTAGTATTCTGTTGTAGCATTCTTGATAGAATCAGAGTCTAATGATTTGACCATCTACTTCAATATTATCCAGCCTATTTTTGCGACCCCTACTGCATGCCGATAGGTGGAAATATCTAGTATTACGATCACCGAGCCGACACCATTTCAATCTAGACTTCTGTCTCCACAGGGATTCTTGCTGTTTGGATTTAATGGCAAGGTCACCCTTTAAATCCAAGGCTTTTCTAAGTTCTCCTGCAGATAAATCTCTAATTTCTGCTTCTTTATGAAAAATATCAATTTCATCACGCAAGCCATCAATAGAAGAATTTACATTACCAAATACCTCTTTGTTCCATTTGGATAATAATTTCCTCATCACATTCAACTTACATAGTAAATTAAATCTTCCAGGATATAACACACATGCTTCCCTCCACATACTTTTTAGCACATCCAAAAACCCTGGATGATCCCACCACATATTAAGGAAGCGAAAAGGCCTCCATCCCTGGAAACCAACATCTTGAAGCAAAAAAAGAGGGACATGATCCGAATCCATTTTATTTCCTGCTATCAAATGTAAATGGGGGAATAACAATGACCAGTCAGCTTCTGCGAATACTCGATCAATACGACTAGCCGCCTTTAGGTTACCCCACGTATACAATCTTCCTTTTAAATCAAACTCCTTTAACTCTAACTCGTCAACAAACCGTTTGAAAGCTGAGGCACCTCTCACGGATAACCATCTACTCTTTCTATCCAGAGGAGATAAAGTCTCATTAAAGTCTCCAAGAACAAGCCATGGTGAGGGGAATGAAGACTTCAACGCTGCTAACTGCTCAAACATCTGCACTCTAAAATCCACCCTAGATTTACCATATACTCCGTAAATAGTTGTATTTACCCCCTGAAAAAATCGCAGTCCCATATCATCAATAAACCACCCGCAAGTCCACTGGCATCCACTGCTCTAAAATCAATATTACATCCTGAGTTTCGGGCATAGGAAGCTGTTGATGCACTTGGTATATTTTGCTGATAATTTCTGCAACCCACACAAGGGGGATTCGTGTGAATCTCATTGCAGTGTACTATTGCGTTTGAAAATTTGGCTGAACAGCTTGATAGTGCATAAAATTCTGCTGCAGAGGCTAAAAAAATCAAATTACCAAGAACATATAAGAGATACCACACGCTCAGATTAAAATAGGAAACCTTAAAGGAGTGTATGAAATAGAAAATAGATTTTATAAGAGCTCTCTATTCTTCTGATAGTCTGGCCAGCTTCTTGTTGGCTCGTCTACAGACTTTTTCTGTAATACATTTATTCTATTTATAATAATATTCGATTAGCATAAAAAAAATAGAAAGTAGATTAGAAAAAATTAAGCAATCAATTTATGAGTATCCTAATGCGGGTTTTGATATTAACTTGTTCGTATATTATATATACAATCCACTAATACAGAAAGGTGGAGTACAAAATTGGTATTGGACAATTGATCCAAGGGGTTAAACTAGTGGTTAAGAAAATTGAGGAGGGAGACTTTAGTTCTGAGCAATCTCGTATAGACACACTCCAGCTCCTCCTCTACTTCTTGGATGCTGGACTCTAATGATTGTAGTCCTTTCAATGCATTCTGCACTTGTTCAGGACTGATTTCTTTGCTTGATTTGAGGGCAAGTAATTCAGCGTCCAGAGCAATCCTCACTAATGCGAAAGAATGCGACGACACATGGCAACCACCGACACATGCCCGTGATGTAAAGAAGACTATTCTTCAGGCTTTGCGTGATTGCAGCTATGTAAGGATAATTTGGAATGAGTTATTAGATGCTAACTACCGCAACATTTTATTGGCAGAATCTGACAAGGTAGTGTGGTTGGTTCACTCACTCAAGGCTACATACGACGAGAACTTTGCTTGCCCATGGCCGGTCATGTTTGGCATGGCAGCATGGCTCATTTGGAAGGACAGGAATATGGAGGTTTTTAACCCTGAACAACTCACATAAGGACAGAACCAGACTCAGCGAATACATCACACACTACGCATGTTCTGTTTGGCGAGAAACGAAGATTGCAACAACTCTGGGTGTGTCCACTTCCATGCATGCTCTACCGTTCATCTGCAACTCGAACAGTACATCGATTCAGGGGTTCTCACATCGTCTTCGCAGTTGTGGACCCTTGGTTGCCAAGCTATGGGCAGTGTTCGACATTCCCACTCTTGCATCAGGCATGGGAGCAACCAAGCTTGAAGTGGAGGTTGACAGTGCAACCTGTTGGAATAGTGTTGCTTATTCCATCCCACATCGTGGAGAAAGTGCTTGGGGGGGGTTTTATTTTGCTGTAAATAGAACTCCCCCTTGCCTTAGTAAGTTATCGCAAAAATTAGAGTATAATTGTTTCCATACAATTGTACTAAATACTTCTCTTCTCTTAGTAAAAATTGAGCAAGCCTATTCTATAAAGGTGCTCCGGAGACGTAGGCAAAATTTTGGCCGAATTCCGTTATCAAGTTTTGAGTTCTCTTTTTTAATATTCCGCCTTTAATTTCCGCATTTGTTTATTTGTTTAGTATTCAACATTGGCCGGCTAAGCCGCCTTATCTCTTTATTGGCCGGCTAAGCCGCCTTATCTCTTTGTTGGCTGGCAAAGCCGCCTTGTTCTATTTGTTGGCCGGCTAAGCCGCCTTTGTCAGGTATAGGTTGTGAATTGTAACACTGTGCAAGTGAGTCCTGTCTAGGAGGCTGGGTTTTAAGTGAACCACTGTTCCTCCAGTCTTTCCTGGGGATTTATCTTGGAATGATAATTTTGTCTAAGGAGATAGGCTAGGCCATCTTTCTTGGGAATTATCGAATCAGTTCAATTCACTAGTTTGTTGTAGTGGGGAATTTACCCGAGTTTCCCCAACAAGTGGTAGCGGAGACGAAGGTTCGTCCTTTGGGCTATTTGAAATTGTTGAATACTATCTTTTGATTTTGTAATGGCGGAAGCAGGTTCAAAACAGGCTACATCAAGTTCACAGTCAGGAGAGATGGTTTCCACATCCAGATGGTCGAGGATCCCAGTATCTAGTTCGAAGCTTGCTGTGGAGATATTTGACGGTACCGGTCATTTTGGCATGTGGCAGTGTGAGGTCCTTGACTCGCTGTTCCAGTAGGGACTTGATGTTGCTATTGAAGAAGAAAAACCTAACGATATCAGTGACAAGGAGTGGGCCGACGTAAACAAGTTGGCGTGCGGAACAATTCGATCATGCTGTCCAGGGAGCAGAAATATGCATTCAAAAATGAAGTTTCTGCACACAAACTGTGGAAGGTATTAGAAGACAATTTCTTGAAGAAGACTGGTCAGAATAAGCTTCTAATGAAGAAGACACTGTTCCGGTTCGAGTATCGACCAGGTTCTACGATGAATGAACACATCACTTTGTTTAAAAAGTTAGTAGCAGACCTGTTCAATTTAGATGTTATATTTGAAGACGAAGACTTGGCTTTGATGCTATTATCTTCTCTTCTCGAAGAGTTCGAGCACTTGGAGACAACATTACTTCACGGGAAGGAGAATGTATCCTTAGAGGCTGTATGTTCGGCTTTGTACAGTCATGAGTTGAGACAGCATGACAAAATGAAGAGCAAAGCAACTGCAGCAGATGAAGCTTTAGTGGCTAGAGGACGACAGCAAAGCCAGTCAAAGAGGAGAAGAGGAAGATCCAAGTCGAGAAGCAAAGTTGCCAAAGATGAATGTGCCTTTTGTCATGAGAAAGGGCATTGGAAGAAAGACTGTCCGAAGTTGAAAAAGAAGGGAAAGACTCCACAAGATGCAAATGTTGCATAATGCAAGAGTGATGCAGAGTCAGATACTTCTATGGTTGCTTCACCTTCAACATCACATGTTGATGAGTGGATTTTGGATTCTGGTTGCACCTACCATATGTGCCCCATTCGAGAATGGTTCTTTGACCTTGAAGAGCTCAATGGCGGGGTTGTTTTCATGGGCAATGACAATCCATGTAAAACAGTCGGGATAGGTTCAATCAAGCTGAAAAATCATGATGGATCCACCAGAATTTTTAGAGATGTTCGATATGTTCCAGAGTTGAAGAAGAATCTCATTTCTTTGGGGGCCTTAGAATCAAAAAGCCTAGTTGTCACTATCCGAGATGGAATTCTTAAAGCAACTTCAGGAGCATTGGTGATGTTAAAAGGCGTGAGGAAGAATAATCTGTATTACTACCAAGGTAGTACAGTAATTGGGGCAGTTGCAGTAGTAACTTCTGGAAGCAAGAAAGATGCAGAGGCAACGAAGCTGTGGCATATGCGTTTGGGACATACTGGTGAAAAATCCTTGCAGATTCTTACCAAGCAGGGATTGTTGAAAGGTACGAAGACTTGCAAATTGGAATTTTCTGAGCATTGTGTTCTGGGAAAGCAACGAAGAGTGAAGTTTGGCACTGCTATCCATGATACCAATGGGATTTTGGACTATATGCATTCAGATGTGTGGAGACCTTCCAAGACTTCATCTCTTGGAGGTAGGCACTATTTTGTCACCTTTGTTGATGATTTTTCCAGAAGAGTGTGGGTGTTTACGATGAAGAAGGACGAGGTGCTTGGAATTTTCCTTAAGTGGAAAGCTCAAGTTGAAAACCAGACAGGGAGGAAGATTAAAATTCTCCGAACAGACAATGATGGAGAATATACGAGTGATCCTTTCTTGAAGATATGCCAAGACTGTGGCATAGTTCGACACTTCACAGTCAGAAAAACACCACAGCAGAACGGGGTGTCAGAGCGTATGAACAAGATATTGGTGGAGAAAGTTCGTTGTATGCTGTCTAATGCTGGGCTAGGCAGAAATTTTTGGGCTGAGGCTGTGACATATGCTCAATATCTTGTTAATCGATTGCCACATTCTGCTTTAGGTGGCAAGACCCCTTTGGAGGTATGATCTGGAAAACCTGCTACAGATTATGATTCTTTGCGTGTGTTTGGCTCCACTGCATACTACCATATAAATGAATCAAAGTTAGATCCACGAGCAAAGAAGGCTCTATTTATGGGTCTTAATGCTGGAGTGAAGGGATACCGTCTTTGGTGTCTAGAGACAAAGAAGACTATTATAAGCAGGAATGTTACCTTTGATGAATCTGCCATGTTGATTAAGGTAAATCCAGAAGAAGCTGGTGGTACTTCACAGGAGGTGGAGTGTGTATCAAAGCAGGTGGAGTTTGAGCCTACTATGGTGATCCTAGCTAAGAGCACTAATGGTGACTCTCCATTGACAGAGGAAGAGTCAGATGAAGAAGAGGTTTCGGCCCAAGAACCTACGCAGCAGTTCGAGTCAATTGCCACTAATAGACTGAGATGAGAAAGAAGAAAACTAGAACGTCTCATTGAAACGGTGGCCTATGCACTTCCAGTCGTTGATGATGTTCCTTTCACTTTTTCAGAAGCCATTCGGAGTTCTAAAAGTAGCAGTTGGAAAGAGACAATGGAGGAGGAGATGAAATCTCTTCAGAAGAACAAGACATGGAAGTTGACACAACTACCGAAGGGAAAAAAGGCAATTGGATGCAAATGGGTATTTGCTAAGAAAGAAGGATTTCCTAAAAAGAATAATGTTCGCTACAAGGCAAGATTGGTGGCTAAAGGCTACGCTCAGAAGGAGGGAATTGATTATAATGAGGTATTTTCTCCAGTTGTGAAGCATTCCTCCATTAGAATTCTATTGGCCTTGGTAGCACAGTTGAATTTGGAGCTAGCTCAACTTGATGTGAAGACCGCGTTCTTACACGGTGACTTGAAGGAGGAAATCTATATGACTCAGCCAAATGGATACAAAGTTGCTGGTAAAGAAAATTGGGTGTGTAAACTAGACAAGTCGTTGTACGGTTTGAAGTAATCACCAAGACAGTGGTACAAATGATTTGACAAGTTTATGTTGGGTCAGAAGTACACAAGGAGCAAATACGACCATTGTGTGTATTCGAGCAGACTTCAAGATGGGTCCTACATCTACCTACTCTTATATGTTGATGACATGCTGATAGTTGCAAAGAGCCAAGTTGAAATTGACAAGCTAAAGGCTCAATTGAGTAAAAAGTTTGAGATGAAGGATTTGGGAGAAGCCAAAAAGATTCTCGGGATGGACATAAGCAGGGACAGAGAGAGAGGCAAGCTTTGGCTGACACAGAAGCAATATTTAAAGAAAGTACTACAACGTTTTGGTATGAATGAGGAATCAAAACCTGTAGGTACTCCACTTGCCCCTCATTTGAAACTTAGCAGCCATTTATCTCCAAAGACAGAAGANAGTTTGAGATGAAGGATTTGGGAGAAGCCAAAAAGATTCTCGGGATGGACATAAGCAGGGACAGAGAGAGAGGCAAGCTTTGGCTGACACAGAAGCAATATTTAAAGAAAGTACTACAACGTTTTGGTATGAATGAGGAATCAAAACCTGTAGGTACTCCACTTGCCCCTCATTTGAAACTTAGCAGCCATTTATCTCCAAAGACAGAAGAAGAACGAGAGTACATGGCGAAGATCCCATATGCCAATACGGTTGGAAGCTTGATGTATGTGATGGTGTGTACAAGACCGGATATTTCACAAGCAGTTAGTGTTGTGAGCAGATACATGCATGATCCTGGCAAAGGTCATTGGCAAGCTGTGAAATGGATTCTTCGGTATCTCAAAGATATCGTAGATGTTGGTTTAATGTTTGAGCAGGATGAATCACTTGGTCAAGGAGTGGTCGGATACTGTGATTCAGACTATGTAGGAGATTTGGATAAGCGGCGATCGACAACGGGCTATTTGTTCACATTAGCAAAAGCCCCTATTAGTTGGAAGTCCACTTTACAATCAATGGTGGCTTTGTCTACAACGGAGGCAGAGTATATGGCTATTACAGAAGCTGTTAAGGAGGCAATTTGGCTTTATGGATTGCTCAAAGACTTGGGGGATGGTCAGAAACAACTTGCAGTATATTCTGACAGTCAGAGTGCTATTCATTTGGCAAAGAATCAAGTCTTTCATGCACGGACGAAGCATATCGATGTTCGCTACCATTTTGTGAGGGAGATTCTCGAAGAAGAAGAGATACTTCTCCAAAAAGTTTTGACTTCGGAGAATCCTACAGATATGTTGACCAAGGTGGTGACTAGGACCAAGTTTGAACATTGTTTAGACTTGGTCAATATCCTACGCTTTTGAGATGGTGCCAGTTGGCACAAGTTGGAAGCACTATGAAGGTTGTTCTTTGTTTGGTTGAGAAGATTAGTACTTGGTGGGATTTGAATAGCAACAAGGTGGAGATTTGTTGGAATAGTGTTGCTTATTCCATCCCACATCGTGGAGAAAGTGCATGGGGGGGTTTTGTTTTGCTATAAATAGAACTCCCCCTTGCCTTAGTAAGTTATCCCAAAAATTAGAGTATAATTGTTTCCATACAATTGTACTAAATACTTCTCTTCTCTTAGTAAAAATTGAGCAAGCCTATTCTATAAAGGTGTTCTGGAGACGTAGGCAAAATTTTGGCCGAACTCCGTTATCAAGTTTTGAGTTCTCTTTTTTAATATTCCGCCTTTAATTTCCGCATTTGTTTATTTGTTTAGTACTCAACATTGGCCGGCTAAGCTGCCTTATCTCTTTGTTGGCTGGCAAAGCCGTCTTGTTCTATTTGTTGGCCGGCTAAGCCGCCTTTGTCGGGTATAGGTTGTGAATTATAACACTGTGCAAGTGAGTCCTGTCTAGGAGGCTGGGTTTTAAGTGAACCACTGTTCCTCCAATCTTTCCTAGGGATTTATCTTGGAATGATAATTCTGTCTAAGGAGATAGACTAGGTCATTTTTCCTGGGAATTATCAAATCAGTTCAATTCACTAGTTTATTGTAGTGGGAAATTTACCCGAGTTTCCCCAACACAACCGTCTTTGATCTCGTTGTGGGAACGACGCGAAACCGATTTACATCCCTTCCCTTGATGGATTGCATTAGAAACCTTATCCAACAACCATGGGTAGTGTCCTTTACACATGTCTTTTGTGAGTGCAACTTCGTAGATGATAGCTTAGCTAGAAGAGCTCTAACTCTTGATGAGGGCTTCTATGTTGTCCCTCCCGATAGCTGTATGGCTTTACTCGTGGCGGATGCCACAGGCAGCAAAGTTTTCCGTGACGTTATAATTTAAACTTAATACAAGCATTATTCACCAAAGAAAAAAGTTAAGGACAAGTGTGTCAGTGAATGAATTTTTTTCTAACAGTATATGATTGACACAGGTTTTTCATTATTTTTTTTATATAGACTTTAAAATAAATTAATTTAAAGATAAATTTATTATATTAAAAAGTTTTGAAGGCAAAAAAGTCAAATCACTTCAGTCTTTCCTTCCGTAGATCCTGTTTTAGTATATAGTATAAATTGTTTTCTACGAATTGTATTGGCTTCCTGTTGCCTCACGGACTAAAGACTCTAAACTAAACACCCCTATTTTGATGTGCATGACTTGCTTTGCAATTTTTTATACTTCAAAAAAAAAAAAAACAAAGCATGATTCTTTGCGTTACGTACGCATGCAAGTATAAAAATAAATTGGGACACGAAAAAAATCCTGACCAAGTTTGTCAAGTAAGAAATCGGAGAGAGAGAGAGATTTAGAGAGATTTAGATCAATTTCAATTCAGTTGGGGGAAAGAGAAACCTAAATCAATGGAGGTTTCTCGTACAAGGGCAAGTAGTCGTACTGGTGATGATGAGGATGGTTGGGACAACGCCTGTGATGTGAATTGTGTTTACCTTAATGATCGGCTGAAAGAATATGAAAGCTATGGACCGGAAACTTGGGAGAAGATCGTCCGATACCTGGAAGCAATGCGCGAATCCCAAGTAAGTAGTAAACCCCTAACCCTATCATCAAACTTACAAAAATCAGCAATCACGTTATATATATATATATATATATATATATATATATATATATATATATATATATATATAGATTTGATTTTTTGTGAGGTTTGCTGTCATAGGGTTTTGATGTGGAGAGTCTGGAACCCCCTATGGAACCTGTACCCCTGGTTCTGCCAATGTCCTTATGGAAAAATCATTACAAACCTGTCATGTTACAGGCTGCCCAGTCTGCTATTGCTTGTTTTAATGCAAAAAAGGTGTGCCCTTATAATTTTCTGCCATCAATTTTAATTACTTAACCATGCCATCTCCGTCCTTGCCTGCCTGCCTGCTTTAATTAGTCACCACCAATAACCCTATGATTTTGCTTTACATAGGGTAAAAACTTGCTGCTGTTTGAGGTTGTCAAGGCTAACATCAGGGTTATATATAGTAAACATCCTGAGTTCTTCATGACCTTAAAGACCCTGGACACATCCTCCCTGCTAATGGAAACGTACCTTGCCAAGGTACTTTCCTCAACTTCAGTGGACCGGAACCCCCAACCTGAGAAAGACAAGGTCAAGACTTTTAAGCGCAAAAAGGAGCATGATGATAATGATGATGATGATGACCCCTTTGCCTATGAGGTTTGTCGCTCTTGTTGTCGTGACACTGATCTTCTCCAGGCACTCGACCGATTTAACAGCTCCCGCCATCGTCCTACAAGTAACTCCAATCGGAAGAAAATCCATGTTCGCCTTGGTCATCCATACCATGGTTGCAGGATCAGACTTTGTATCGAGGCTTGTGAAAAGATGGTAAAATGTTTGTTTTGATAGCTAGTATGCTTGATTGTTCTCTACTCTTATTTGTTCTTGGATGGACGTGCATTTATAGATGTAAACCTTTTTTCTTAGTTTTGCTGCAGTGAACTTTTGTGAATATTGATTGCCTTTTCTTTCAAAAACTGCTGCTTGGATTGAAGTGTATTGGCTTTTCTTTTTCTGTTGTAGCTCAAGGAAGAAAAAAGTGGCATCTTAGGCCTTTATGACGTCCAGAGTTCAGCATACTTAATTGGGCCAGATGCTGATCCTCATCATCTGTATTTGATAGCTTGTCTGGCTCGTGATATGATGTGCCGTGAGTACTTTGTTAGTGCTGAGGTGGTGTTCAATAATAAGGACCATGCAGTTAGTGAAATTCCAGTGCTTCGTCGGTCGAATCCTTTCCCACCTGATAGGTAAACCAGCTGCTTTAATTAGTGGCATAACTTTGTTCTATGAACTCTTGTGTCCAACAAGTCTTTGCTTCGTGTTTCTCTTTTCTTTTTTTTCGTTTTATGTTTAGTGAGGGTCTCCCTCCTGCTTGGATAACTTGTCCTCCTCCTGGCTAGACGAGTTGATTTGTATTGATCTGATTTGATTTTTCAATGCTAAGAGTCTATGGTTTAGACAAAAAATACATCCTTCGGGAACTATCTACTTGTGGTTTATGATAGTAATTTGCTGTTTTTTCTCTTGCATGCAGCTTTCAGATATGCGGGACGAGCACCTTCTAAAAGTTTGCCATGAATCAGATTCGTACAAGTATTTATATTCTATATATGTTGGTCATAGTGGTGGTCTCTCTCCTGACTCTTGGCAGCGCATGAGGGGTGTGTCCCGCGCATGCATTGTCGAAGCCAAGAAGGGTAGCTTTTTCCACACCCATTCTCATAGGAATGTGAGGGTTAACCAACCGATGACCAATACTTGGATGTATGGATAACGGAAATCTCGATATTCTCCTGTTATCAATTTCCGCGGAAAACCACTCTATAGGCCTCACTTTCAGTTTTTTTTTTTTAAACCAATTTTTGGTTTTCAAGAATTCAATTTTATTTTGGAATTAAATTTAATCGATGAAATAGAAAGAGAAAAAAAAATAAAAAAGTATGTTTCTGCACAATGGTTTCATCTTGCAGGAGTAGCTAAAACTAGATCTTCATGGATGATTGTTGTCTATGCAACTGTTTGGAACACTACGAAGCTAGATAGAATTTTTAGAGCAGGCCAATATAACATTTTGTATGTGATAATAAGGGTTTATGTAAAAAAAAAAAATTTAGAGAGGTGCCAATATAACATTTTTTGTTTGATAATAAGGGTTTATGTAAAAAAATAAAATTTAAAGAAGGCTAAATATACATCAAGATAGGACTTATTTGCAAAAATTAAAAATTAAAGGGGCAATTGGTATGTTATAGTAAGACTTGTATGAAACAATTAGAAACCTAGGGGGCTATGGCCACCCTTGGCCCCCTTAGGCCACCGCCACTGGTTTGGAAGATCTGGTTGGGGAAGAATAAACTGGTTTTCCAAAACCATGGTGTTGATTGGGAGAAGGGTTAAGCACCTTTTGTATACCTCGAGTTTTCCTTTTGTCCCGATCGTATACCTCAGAGTTTCTGTGTCCCTTTTATGTACCTCGAGTTTCAATTTCTGTCCCTTTTGTGTACCTCGGGCAGCCCGGACAATGACATGGCCATCTACCGGGGCCCACTTGACACGTGTCACAATTCTATTGACACCAAATGGATATTATTGTGGGTCCCATCGTATTCCTCAAATATTCTGGTTTGTGGGTCCCACACAAATTTCCACATGGCACCAATGGCATTATGCCACGTGTTAAGTGGACCCGGGCAGATGGCCATGTCATCGTCCGGGCTGCCCGAGGTACACAAAAGGGATAGAAAATTGAAACTCTAGGTACATAAAAAGGACACAGAAACTCCGAGGTATACGATCAGGACAAAAGGAAAACTTTTGGGTCTATCCTGTGTACATCTTTATTGTGTATTAAAGCAAATCAATTTGGTTGATGCCCTAGTGTGCGTACGTAGAAAGTGTAAAGTCTTGTAGAGGCGTCAAATGCGATCTATCCTTTTTAGTTAGGATTTATACGAGTGTCTCACATAGTGTTTACTTTCTATCAAAAAATACGAAAATATCAACTATTCAAATCGATCAACGCTAGCACAACCGGTCACCTAACCGGATACTTCAGCCAAAAACGGGAACGTTTTTGTAAAATTTATCACACTTGGTGTGTATCCATGTCCCTATACCTACAGAATTGAGAATTCTAATCTCAACAACACGGATAATTGCTAAGAATACTGCTCCTATTCCTTACAACATATATACCTCTCGCTTTATTAACAGATTTGTTGTTCTTGGCACCCAACAATGGTTCTGCCTTGTTCTGCTGGGAATCCAAAAATAACAAATCTAAAAGAATTATAATAGGCATCCATAAAAAAGCGGAGGCCAAGAGAGTGGAAATCGTGCATTGAATGATATTTGAAAAGAAAAGCAAGCAATCTATGTCCAGCTTCATCACCGTGGCAATCAACACAACACCATACCACCATCCACAACCCAAGATAGAAACATTAACCCCCAATTAAGAGGGGAAGAGGAGAGGGCGGTGCGGCGACGGCGAGTCCTCAAATGGCACAGTCTACTTATATATAGTGCTGCTATAAGTTACTGTAACAATTATGGTGAGAAGTCTAGGCATGAGGAAACAAGAAATTAACATTTCGGACTTTGCTAAAAGGTGCAGGTACATATTTCACATCAGCCCAAATATTGTCTGCTGTTGCTCAATATATGGGTATGGGTATGTTATTTATTTGCAGATGGCTATGTATTTGAACCCGGTTCCTTTTCTAAGGGCAATCATTCCTCATATATTGTTATTTACGAATGCTGCTGCGCTTACCCAGTTTTCATTCTTACAAAGGTGTCATAAAGAGAAAGTAACTTTGGAATGTAAATTTGGAACCTATCTTAGTGAGGTGGAAAATTTAGAGAACTATTCTAGTACTTCTATACGTGGTTCTGTAGAAATTTTTCTCAGAAGAAAATTTTCCTCAAAATTCAATATGGTTTCTTTGGATTTGCATGCTTTGCTTTTATGGCCTTCTATTGCTCTACTTTTGTTATGGTCCTTTAGGCCTTTATTGGGAGGGGAGATCGGTGTTGGGGAAATACTGCAAAAGATTCGCGGAAAAATAAAACAGGACACAAAGAATTTAACGTGGTTCGGCCTTAATCTTGCCTACCTCCACGAACTTCTTATCTTCACTAATATAAAATTATTAGTACATCAAACCTCCCAAGAAAATACTACTATTTCTCTACTCTAGCCGCACACCCACAACTATTCTGCAGCTCTACCAAAAACTAACACTAGGCCTCCTATTTATATTAGCTAAAGAGGTACTACTTGGAGGACACTCCAATCAAAATTAATTGTCTGACTTTTTCTTCAAGCCAAAGCCGCCTAATTTGGGCCAAGTCCAATTGCAGCCCAAATCCCAACAATCTCCACCTTGGGCTGAATTGGGCTTGGTGATCTTCACAACTTTATTTTTCTTCATCCAAATCTGCTTGGGTATTCTACATGTTGGTGAGCGGCCATCTTCGATCTACTACTAGTCATCATTGCAAAACCAACCTTCCTTTTGTTGGATGCAACAATATTCTACTTTCTGCCTGACTTTGCACAAGCCTCAATCCTCGTACTACTCTTCACTACACTTCCAATTAACCTGTAAAGGTTCTTCTCCATCAATTCCCCCTTCATAATTACCAAGGCGCTTTTGGTAACCTTCAAAGTTCCACCCCGAGAAGAAAAACCACATCCTCTCGAATCAAGTCTACCTAGGGAGATCAAGTTTCTTCCAAGCTCCGGCACGTGCCTCACATCTGCAAAAGTCTTGACAAATCCATCATGCATCTTGATCTTCACACTACCAATACCATGAATTTTTAATTCATGATTATCCGCTAATGCTACTACTTCTCCGTCACTGCAAGGCTTGTAACTGCTAAACCACTCCTTATTTGCACAAATATGAAACGAACAGGCAGAGTCTAAAATCCACGATTCTTCAACATTGTGCTCACCTTTTCCTTCTTGTACCAGGAAGGCATCACCGTCCGAATCATCTTCAACAATCGCAGTCTCGCCAAACTTCTTGAGATTTTTCTTTAATTCTTCCATATCTTTCTTCATCTCCTCACAAAAAAACTGGATATGGCCCTTCTTGTGATAGTAGTAACACTCATTATCTTTGTAATCTGCTCTTCCTCGTGAACTAGACCTAGAATTTCTTCTAAACTTGTTAGACCGTGACGGGCCCCTACCACGGTTAACCTCTGCTACGGCAACTTCTTCACCTGTACTGCTACTAGATTGGTTCAACTTGAAATTCTCGATCAGTATTGCTGTCACATCTGCAACTGAAAGAGTCTGCTTCCCAACACACAGTGAATTCCTTAAATTATCATACGAATGCGGAAGAGACATCAACAACATCAAGGCCTTATCCTCTTCTTCATACTTCACATCAATACTAGCCAACTCCTTAAGCAACTTATTAAATCTATTGATGTGATCAACAACATGCGTACCTTCGTGCATCTTCAACTGGTACAACTCCTTCATAAACAATCGATTTGTGGGTGACTTCGACATGTAGATATCTTCTAATTTCTTCATCAGCAATACTGGACTTGTCTCGTCCGTGACACTGTACTTCACGTCTGGTGCAAGAGTTAATCTGATGGTACTGACAGCTCGCTGCTCGAGCTCCTCCCAATCTTCATCCTTCATGTCCTTTGGCTTCTTCTCCTTGCCAAAGAGCGTCTTCATCAATCCTTGTTGCACCAACAGATCTTTGATGTTGCTTTGCCAAAGACTGAAATCCTTCTTGCCATCAAATTGCTCCACCTCAAACTTTGTGCCTGAAACCGCCATCGCGAACCTTTTTCGAACCCGCGCTCCACTACCATTTGTTGGGAAAAAACTGCAAAAGATTCGCTGAAAAATAAAACAGGACACAAAGAATTTAACGTGGTTCGGTCTTAATCTTGCCTACGTCTACGAACTTCTTATCTTCTCTAATATAAAATTATTAGTACATCAAACCTCCCAAGAAAATACTACTATTTCTCTACTCTAGCCGCACACCCACAACTATTCTGCAGCTCTACCAAAAACTAACACTAAGCCTCCTATTTATATTAGCTAATGAGCTACTACTTGGAGACACTCCAATCAAAATTAATTATCTGACTTTCTCTTCAAGCCAAAGCCGCCTAATTTGGGCCAAGTCCAATTGCAGCCTAAATCCCAACACAGTGTACTATTGCATTTGAAAATTTGGCTGAACAGCTTGATAGTCCGTAAAATTCTGTTGCAGAGGCTAAAAATATCAAATTACCGAGAACATTCATTTTTATTCCTAGATTTGTTATATTCAACCTGCAGCTTAGTGAAGTTTTTAAGTTTTAGATTGCCGTTGATTTCCCTCACATTCAGTGTAAGAAATTAGAGTTAATATGACACTACCAATATATAAGAGATACCACGCTCGGATTAAAATAGGAAACCTTAAAGGAGTGTATGGAATAGAAGGTAGAATAGAAAAAATTAAGAAATCAATTTAAGAGTATACCAATGCGGGTTTTGATATTAACTTGTTCGTATATTATATATACAATCCACTAATACAGAAAGGTGGAGATACAAAATTGGTGTTGGACAATTGATCCAAGGGGTTAAACTAGTGGTTAAGAAGATTTAGGAGGGAGATTTTAGCTTTGAGCAATCTCCTATAGACACACTCCAGCTCCTCCTCTACTTCCTGGAAGCTGGACTCTAATGATTGTAGTCCTTTCAATGCATTGTGCACTTGTTCAGGACTGATTTCTTTGCTTGATTTCAGCGCAAGCAATTCAGATCTAGTCCATGTTAACAACTTCGCAGGCATCCACTTCTCCTTGAGGTGAAACTCGTTTGGGCTTGGAGTGCAGTAATCTTGAAACGATAGGCCAACCTCCTTGCCTTGATTTTTCCATTGATGGAGAAACTGAAGACAAGATTGAGGCAAATACTGAAGCACATACTTGTTCGACCTCTTTTAGCATGCTAGAAATAGCCGATGAGGAAGAGTCTAAGGTCTTGTTCTTCTCCATTGCCTTCAAATTCATCAAGATCTTGACAATTGCTTGCCTCACGTTTTTTCTGCTGACCCTGTAGGCTTCAATAGCAACGGATAAGCAAGATTCTCCTCTTTTTCTACAAAGAGATGATTGAAGCTCCTTCAAGCTGTCCCTGGGTTGTGAAAATATATCTCTGGTGGTACTGCAGGCATCCAACAGCTGCACTGATCCATCCAACAAGCAATCCGTGGATTCGTTGGAGAGAGCTTGGCGATAGATGGGCAGCTGAAGCAAAGCATCAATTCCATCCAACAATTCTTTCAGGCCACCAAGTTTATGGGAGGCAGAAGAGGATGTTGCTTCCGATGATCTTAGCCTGTCCAGCTGTGCCCCAACATCCACAGTAAGAGGATGAGGGCAAGCTGGTTGAACGAACGTGGCAGGCAGCCTTGGTGGTACTCATCTTCTCTAGTAATTAGCCGAAGAAGAAAGCTTTGTTACCAATGCAAATGACTAAATGTTCTCGGGAGCAGTTGTTGAAAGACAAGGCCTCCTATGCCTATTCTTTATATGTGAACAACCGTTAGCAGTTAAATGGGAACCTTTTCTTCCAGACTTGCATATGCTGTCATGTGGTGAGTTTTCGGACAGCCCCGAATTCATCTCATCATGTCTTGAAACGAACAGATCATCCCATGGTTTAGAAGCTATTCAAATCTCCATTTGCTAGCTACCAACATTATTTTTGCGAGCCTGACAGAATTGTTTCCCACTTCATTGGCAACGACAACAATCATTAAGAAGGTTGCCGAATTCAATATATAGGTGCACGTGAAAATGAAATCAAATGCAATGCACACATGTGGATTGAAATCGTGCCCTGAATGCATCTTTTTTTTATTCGTCTGA